>OZ022580.1:10482922-10492922 GCA_963669155.1 Arbacia lixula
AGCACTGAACATAAATAAATGATGATGAAGGCCAGGGAAAGAAACAAATGGGTTGAATGATATTTACACTGTACTTAATTTTGTTTGCAGCATTCAATAATTAATATAACACAGAGCCTATACTTGAACTCCTGAGGTATTCAGTATAAGTGCTCTTATGATTTATGATCCATGAAGTCCATGTTGATACATGAGCTCTTAATCATGGTGAGACAGTCCTTCTGTCATACACAGGGGTTCAGGGTGATTTAGATGTACCCCCCTCCATTGCCTCCAATACAAAAAAGAGAGCTATGGGAGATAACCTACAGACCCCACCCCCCCTTCCCCAGTCCTTTAGGATACATGTAATGTATTTACATCATAGGCACGAGTGCATTATGACTTGATGTTCATAACTACTCTGTAATACTATCCATTAGAAGAGACCATTAGAGACTGCAGAACTGAGGCCCCATATATCTTTCCCATTCCCGCTCACCCCCCCCCCCCCCCCCCCACCTTCCACAACATAATAAAAAATAACGAGAGGATAAGCATTCCACTCATAGAATGCATGCCAGGACACACACACACCAGGCAAATTGGAAACCATGGTAATATCACTTGTCAAAAATGATTGCATCCTCCCTGCTATGGGTGGTGGAAGGAGGAGGTTTCAGCCACAGACTAAGGCTGGCCTCCGCCTCACACTCCAGTCCGCTCAAACCTTCCCAATCATATTAGCCGGAGCTGCCGTGCTGCCGTGCATTCCTACCGCTCGGCTTCATAGCTCGCATCCCATAACACTTGGCCTACTTTGGTATTTGGCGTCATCATCACTGAGAGGTCAGCCCCCATCGGTATTTTTAGGTCCTCCCCGAGACCCCGAATCCCACCGCATCAACCGCGACGTCTACCCTGCGTTCCCCCTCAGCGGTGGCGTCCTGCTTGTGTTGCATTGTGGGTCCAGGGGAAGATCTACCATTTGATGAGTCAGCGAACTTCACAATTAAAACCAAAGAATCTGCAGCTGTAATCCCAAGAAATGCAGAGATATGATGTTGACCCTGATTGTATTCCTTGAATGGAGCAATTACTGGATGTGAAAGATTCTCAGAATGCCTGTGATATTTCTTGTAAGGGGAAAGGGGTGTTGGAATGCGGCGGCAAGGCACGGAAGGAGGCCGCGGTTCACATAGCTCCTGTCTTGTTATCTTTTAATGGTTTATATAACAGTTATGACATGGACCATCAGCGGGGTCTTCGTGCATCAATTGTGACAATTATCAACTGGCCTAGATTTCTTAGGAAAGTCTGTGTGATTGCCAAGAAAAGTACGCTAGAAAGAAAGACAACAGCTTTTACAGCTACATGTACATGTACAAGCTGTGTGGAAAAAGATACTGCACAACCAAGTCCTTCATCATCATCTGAACAAATCACTTGTTTAAGGAAAAATTGATTTTTTTCTGGAAATAATTTATTTGATCTCACTCCCATTTCATTTTCTTAAATAGTTGTACTTGCGCATGAAGACTGTCATAGCTACAGCCATATGAATGTCAAGTCTCGAAGTCAATGGTTCATTTTTTTTTCAAAAAAAGAAGGGAAATTTTGGGCTGTATCCCATAAGGCTTGTACCTCAATTATTAAATTGAGTCAACAATCTTTTCATTGTTATAAAATGATTATCATGAAATGAAAATTTGATAGGAAATTATCAAATTCCACTCTGGTAAAGATTGGAATGGCTCGTGCAATCATCTTCCTCTAAAGATGAAGTTTTTGTTACATTTATACGAGTATATTACCAAAAGCAAATAAACAAGGTGAATCTCGTTAAGTATTTTTGAAGTGGTACCCCTGCCTGGTATTTAGATTGAACACATTATTTAATTGATGGACTGTACATTAACCTTGTATCTCTCTTGTCTCTGTTCTCTTGCTGTCCCCAGGCCTTGGTGGGAACCAACCTGAAGGTGCCCACCATTGACGGGCGGACCATCACGGTGCCCTGCAAGGAAGTCATCAAGCCCAACTCCCGCAAGAGGGTCACGGGGGAGGGGCTGCCCTACCCCAAGCAACCCAGTCGCCGTGGGGACCTCCTCATCACCTTCGACATCGCGTTCCCCGACCACCTCCCCGGCACCACCAAGGAAATCCTATCCGATTGTTTGCCAGCCTCGTGAGCTGGGTCCCCCCTCTTTCTGACTTGCGGCTCTGTCACTGGTGTCTCATCGAATTTCACCCGCCGTCGCGGTAATCCATGCACCACCGTGCTGTAGGGACCGGCCTGTCGGAGCTTGAGACAGATTGATGCGTAGGAATGGTTTCAGAAACTATGTGGATGCTAGCTGGGCCCTTCGGAGAAGGGCTGTGGTTGAGAAGTGGACATGTTGAATGAAGCAGCATTGACTGTGGAAGCCAGAGACTCTGCAGCTGCAAGCAAACTTCAATTTGCATCTAGGGCAATTACTTGTAAATCTGTACAAGGGAAAGGATATTCGTATACAAAAACATCAATATATAATGTACATGAATGTGGAACTCTTAAATTGTGACTGGCTACAAGTATCAAAATGTACATGTTCCAGATCATTCTATGCTTCATCATCATTACAGTACAAGTTGTATCAATGTATTAGTAGAGGAGACACTCAATTTTACTTTATGTATTAATTTGTGTCGTTAGGCCAATGTTCATGTATTTATGGTTATATCCTTCTTTCAAAATATTGCTTTCATTATGCTTTATCACTTGATTTTGCTATTAATCTGTGGTGCCCCCTGATAGGCCAAAATATTAATCTGAAACAGCAGATACGAAACTGGGGGAAAGTGGTCCAAAATCCGTGATTAACTGATTATCGTAGCGCTGTACAAGGCTGAGGAAAAGAAAGTGACCGTGAAGCAGAATCACTGGATGAACGAGGATCCAGTACGGCCTGATTGGAGATGATGCAAATGTGCGTAGGTCTGGAATTGAATCCAAATGCGCTGAGATTGACATGATCCAGCTGCCATCCATATCAGTGTCAGGCTTGTGAGATACTAGGGCCTAGAGGTCGCTTGCTTGAGTGTGAGGTCTATATCTGTCGTAGATCTCCTCCCATTGCCTATGTGTACAAGTACATTATTGTTAAGGCGTGTACAGAACCTATACTATAGCAATGCAGACTGATGTGTTATCCTTTTATTTGTATAGCGCTGTGAGCATCCCCGTTGCATTCATTTGTCAGTAATAGACTGTGTATAAATTGTATACAGCAGCGTTTTGTCTGAAAAAAAAAATGGAATTCAAGATTGAATTGACAGTCTGAACATTATTACTTTATCACAATGAAGAGAAGAGAAGCATCAAAACATACATTGATGATTGACTGGTTCATTTAAATCCTGTATAGTGGAACAGTAGTAACACATGCTCAAATCTAGTTATCCAAGTTATGTAAATTATACATAATTATGCTAGTTTCCCCTTTCATTATTGCACATCTGTGAAATCATTTTGACTAGAAACAAGTTGTCAAATGGTATTAAAGTCTACAAGACTTGTTATGTTATACATTACATGTTCATGTACTTGTTTATGTTAACCAAAGAAGAGTGGGAGCTTTGAAAATGTGAAGAAGAAATGAGTTTTTGCATGATGTGTAAATGTCTGCTAACATGAGTGAATACATACATAAAGAAGATTGAGAAAGTCAGGGCAATGTGTGAGTGTATTGTGGGTTCCACCAGAAAATGGTACATGTCGTTGAAGAGGGTTGAAAAAGTGTGGACGCCACAGCTTGTATTGATGCAGCAGTATTTATTAATTTCCTGAAATAAAATGTGGCACCCCATGCTTTGTCCAAAAAATGTAGAAATGCAGTGAGTAATTCTGTGGTAGTGTTTAAGCATACAAAAGGTACGAAATCTGTTCCGGCTTTTGTGTCAGTAAAAATATGTGAATCTAGATTCAGTGAATGAGTTCAAGAAAAAGAGACAGAGGGTAGAAGGAACAATGGCCAGGTTTTTGTTTGAATGACGGGAGTGAGCATGTGGTGTTTATTTAAACCGTCAAAGTTAAGGTCAGCATTTTTTCGGTGAAGAAGAGAGAGAACATGGTGGAAATAGAATGACTCACTGTCGATTGTTCCGGTTGGCCTGTACAATGCCAGACATTTTCTATTTTGGATCGGTTCAAGGTAGCAAAGAGGAATCTGTGATAATTATAGTTTAATAAGAGCAAAGAATCAAAAGTTTTGCCAAACTAAACACGCACTGGATACTGTGAGAGTAAAGTGACCATACACAGAACATCCATAAAAAGAATCAATATGTATTTCAATTGATAACAATAGTTTCTTTGTTGGGAGGAAAAGGCAGATGACTTCATGATCTTGATAAAAAAAATTGTGCCACAGCCTATGCTTCTGAGAACGATAAAGTAAAAGTTTGTTTAAACGGACAAAGAAACGAAGTGAAAAAGTTAACTTATGAGGGACAAAGGATCCTGATGCCTGCACCTGTTCTTTGTATTTCTCGATCAAATAATTTTCTGAAGGATTTCCCTCTGAAAGAACACATCTTTGTTATGTCAATCTGGCAAGTTTTAAGAAAATGACGAGTTTATTTATGAAAGGGATACAAATACGTGTGAAGAAAGTCAGCAGCATGCTAAGTTTATGGTACAATTCATCAGTTATGGATATTATTCATAGTGCAAACATATTTGCAATGATTATATTTCTAACAATTGAACGTAACAGCCACAACATCAGCCAAAATGCTTTTGTGCATTGTTCACTTTACTTACAACTGCTGTAAAGTTGCTTTTTTTCGTACTACATATCTATGCAGTAACTAGTACTTGTGCAAGTCAATGGCACAGCCAATACAAACCAACAAATGCATTGTATATGATAGGATACTGCTACAATATACATATATTCTGCTGTTTCAAAGTACATGTACCTTGTACAGGTGTATTGAGATTGTATTGTACATTGGAGAAGTCATAATATATGGCTGTATGTACAAATGTCATGCTTCACCAAGTATAGGCAGACGCTGTGCACTATGCACTCTGGTTCACTTGTACACTACATGTGAGGTTTATTGTGGACTACATGTATATAATGCGTGTATACAATTACCCTGTAAAACAGTTGTCACTCATAGGTAAAGAAACGGCCAATCAGCAGTGAGCTTGTTGGCTGCTGCCATGGTGATGAGAATGATTGTATCGTACATATTTGTGTATGTAACTAACATGTCCATATTGTATGATTTATAACACAAAAACGCATGATAGGAAAGCTTTATGATTTGATTTGAAGCTGTGAGCTGGGTTTGAATGGCGTTGGCAGAGTGGCATGTCATCAAATGAAAGTATGAAGTGTCTGTTACTGAGGTATATAAAGGGGAATTCCTTTTCTTAAAATCTTCATTTGTTTGTATATAATTGATTTATTTATACAAAACATGGCATCTGTAAGTTGATAGTGCTAAAAATTGTGACAATAACATTGTCCAAATACATAGATTGATATTACAAGATATGTTTGCTTGTTTATACTTTTCATGCTTTGTAGTTCTATATTGCACTGGGCTTTTAAGAAGGTTTAGCATTTTCTGTTGTAAAATTTTGTTTGTTGGCAGTAGTGGCAATATTAAACTCTTGTATAGAGATATGATTTTATGTGTAACAAGAAACAGAAGTATTGTGTTGTATCATTATTGGGTTCTTCAGTTTGTGTGCTGAATGATGTGTTGAAGTTGCACTGAGCTACATGTAAATGAAGATATAAGCTGTCCTGTTATTCATTGAATTTGAAAGGACACATACATACATACATATATACATACATACAACATACAAACATGTATGCATGCTCACACATACATATGCATGTATACACAGATCTGTACACACATTTTTATACATACATAAAAACACATTTTTTTTCTTGTACTATTACTACTTCTACTCCTATTACGAGTGCTACTACTACAAGTACTACTACTATTACTACTACTACTACTACTACTACTACTACAATACTACTGCTACTACTACTACTACTACTACTACTACTACTACTACTACTACTACTACTACTTATGCTACTACTACTACTACTACTACTACTACTACTACTACTGCTACTAATACTACTACTTCTACTACTACTACTACTACTACTACTACTACTACTACTACTATTACTACTACTACTACTACTACTATTATTACTACTACTACTACTACTAGGCCTACTTCTGCATGTACACTCCTACTACTACTACTACTTCTACAACTACTACAACATATACATACATACAAACATACATACATACATCCACACACATACATGCACACACACATACATACACACACATACATACACACACACATACATACACACACACACACATACACAGCACAGACAGAGTATCAAAAGACATGAATAACTGTCTTAACTTTATCTAAAAACATCTTGTTCCTTTTTCAAGAATTGACCTAAATTATCCCAGAAAATGAGACAGTTTATTGACAAGTGCTGAAACAACCGAATGGCATACCTACATGTATCATTCACTACACCATGTACACAACTGCACGTTTCACAGCATCAGCATGACAATGAATATCAATTGTTACACTACACATTATGATACACATGTATCTTAATGTGGTCTTAAAGGGATAGTCCACCCTGAAATAAAGTCGATTTAAAAAAAAAATCAGAAACATGAAAAAACATATTGGTGAGGGTTTGATGGAAATCTGTCCAAGAATAAGAAAGTTAGGATTGTTTGCAGTTTTGATTTTGTTTCATCACATGCGAGATGCTCTCCCATTATGTTGTGTACTAATTTTGTTTAAAATGTTGTTTTGCTCAAAAAGATGTGCACCATTTTACTTGTGCATTTGATACACCATCAGAAACATGTTTTTCCACACATACCTGCATGAAAAAAAATCTTCATCAAGAACAGAAAAAGAGCAATAGTAAGGAATCATACAGTACACAACATTCAGCATCTTGCACATGACGTCACAAAATGAACATGTTAAAAGATCTTTCTTATTCTCTAACGGATTTTCGTCAAACCTTCACTTATATGTTTCTATCATATGTTACTGCTTTTATGGAAACCAAGTTAACTTCAGGGTGGACTACTCCTTTAAGGTCTTAGTTACCCTGAATAATCTAAGTGTGAACTAGGCTCTTCCCGAGAGCCCTGTTATATTATTAGCACCACAGTCACTGGATCAACGGATCCTACCAGGGCCCTGTTGCATAAAACTTACCATTGATAGTAACTTTGCTACCATTGATAACTTCTATGGAAGCCTTGCTTTTGATTGGCTGTCGAGCAATGTTACCAGAGTAACCATAGTAGTTACCATTGGTGGCAGAGTTACCATTAATAGTAAGTTTTATGCAACGGGGCCAGGTGCCTATTCTCTACAGGGTACGTGGGCGAAGTGTTTTGCTGAATGACACTTTGAATGGTTTGAATCTCTGCCCTCCAGCAATGAGAGTCAATGGAACGAGGCTTACGGTCATAGGATCAAATTAACTTCAAGATGAAGTAAACGTAACTCACCCCAATCCTGCACCTAAACCCTAACCCATACCTCGATCCTTGACCCTGATCATCACCAGTGTATATCAACTTGCGATAGTAGGCCTAGTCGAAATCTTAAAGGGATGGTTCACCCTGAAAATAAGTTGGTTTCTATAAAAGCAGAAACATGAAAGAAATATAAGTGAAGGTTTGATGGAAATACGTCAAAGAATGTGACAGTAATGATCTTTTGAAATTGCAATTTTGTGACGTCACGTGAGAGGTGCTCTCCCATAATGTTGTGCGATGAATAATTCCATAAATTGCTCTATTTCCTGTTTTTGACAACGAAATGATTTATGTTCATACAGGTATGTGTGTAAAAAGGTATTTTTAATGATGTATCAAAATGCACAGATAAAAGGATACTATCTTTTTACGAAAATGCAAAAAAAAATCGAAAAAAAAATGTACACAACATATAGGAGAGCACCTCGCACGTGACGTCACAATATCAAAACTTTATAAGATCACAACTTTCCTATTCCCTGACGGTTTTTCACGAAACCTTCATTAATATGTTTCTTTCATATGGCTCCTTTTATTGAAACCAACTTAATTTCAGGGTCAACTATCCCTTTAAACCCGAACAGTAATCCCGACCTTTGACCATAGATCAGCTATCACTCGTAGACAAAATGGGAGAAGATGAAATTGATGGTAGGTCTACCCACCACATTCATCCACTCACACATTGCAATCCAACGCCTTCCTTAATGTCATGTGACGTCGCAATCATATCACTGGCCGATGTAACCCTACGCCTAATCTTAAACCCTAAAGATAATCCTGACCTTTTATGTCAGCCCTAAAATATCAGCTATCACTCGTAGACGAGCGGATATAACAAGCCCTCTCCCCGGGCCCTCCCCCACCACATTCATGTCAACAGGCTTGTGCAATTTGACGCCACCCTTTAATGCCATGTCATCGGGATCGCAAGGGCCGATGTGCATTGCCACATTCAATCTCAGCGGCGACATTACAGCGACCATAGCGTGACGCGGACATGATACCTTAGCTCTACCGCAGCTCCAGCCTAGCCTAGCCTAGCCGGGCCACGGGATGCCTGTGGGATGATGTCATTCCGTCCCAGCTGCATGCACTCATAAACATACATCACGTGCTGTTCATTCTTGGCTAATGTAACGGCTAACACACCCTGCCCCTCACACGGAGGCGGCGGCTCGATGTCGATCCCAATCACCGCGAGTATCACTCATGATCAGAGCAGATCGAGATCAGACAGTCTACTTTGTATCTAAAATGTCTGCTCTAAATCAGAATATTTATTTCTATAACTGGTATAGCTATGAAGGCCAGTTTGAATTTAAACCAGTTTATTTTCCTCTGAACAAATACTGATTAGCATAAAACATTATGATATAAACATAATATATTGCACTATAATATGTATATATATATATATATATCTTTATACAAACAAATTGATGAAAATTCTTGATAATGGCCTAAGATAGAAATATCGATAAACTTTTCTTATCTTCTTTTCTTTTCTTCATTCATTTGTTTGTATTTACTTTTACATTTTCAGCGCCATCTGAACCATCTTACATGTAACCATACAATGCAAATCTGCTAACAATGTACGTGGAGTTTATAGTACACAAAAACTCGTTTACATGAATTACAGCAATCACTTGCAGGTTTAGCATGATAACTCCATGCATAACCACGATAACCCCAAATAGCACTACGCTACGGCACAATATCTCTCTCCAAGTTATAAGATCCAGTGTTACCATTGTATGCATAATTATCCCTATAAATCGTGATTTTGAAGGTTACGTCAACCATAAATAGGCGTATACAAACATCTCCCTGCTGGTTCACATAACGTAGTGTCTATTTAAAAGCAGTCTAAAAATAAAACCAGATCGAGTAATAATTGTGCGTGCGTTTCTCTCCAATACATAATCTTTACCTCACCCATTATCTTCCAGATTCCTCTACGCCCATCAGGGCCATATGTTGGTTATAGGTTTTCAATTATTGTAACTTACCATCAATGGTATCTACCATGACAACATCCAATGGCCACTCGTTATTGCACCTGTTCCCATTAAAGTTACCATCGATGGTAAATTTGCTTTCAGAGGCAACGTCTGTGGAAACTTTGAATTTCGAGCAGTACGTTTTACCATGTTAGTTCACCATTGGTGACAGAGTTACCATTAAATGGTAAGTTTTATGCAACGGAGCCCTGAGCAGCTAACTCTTCGCCGCTAATGGTAGGCCAGATGTGACGTCATACTTATGGAGCACTATGATCGTCTATCTCCATAAGATGTGAAGACAGTCGAGGGATATGCCAGAAAACAAACCAATTAAACAACTGGGCCACGTTGCCTAAAATTTATCATCAATGATAACT
>OZ022580.1:10497922-10530422 GCA_963669155.1 Arbacia lixula
ATGTCGGCAAGACAAGCACATAGGATATAATCGGTAAGTCAAAAAGACAGCAAGACAGGGGCTCGCTGCTATACCTGCCATAGGGTGCAATACCATAATGATGTAACAAATCACATTAATAATAAAGATAACATCCTTCAGGTAGATTATGCTCCGATGATGGTCAGGAGAAGGAGCTCATATTATCTAGTGAGTAAGTCAATAAGGCAGTCAGGCAGGGGGTAATTACTATACCCACCAAGACGTGGAATAAACTAAGAACTGATTAAGCACTCTATGATGTAATTATGACGCATCCATGAAAAGAAAGTGATAACTGCATACACGTATAGAGACACCATTCCACGTTGATGGTGGTATTACGTGAAAGAAAACTTAAAACCTTTTTTTTTTTGGAGGGGGGGGGGGGGGGGAGTAAGTGAGATGGATGCTGATTCAATCCCATCCTCGGCCCAGACATACTTTAAAAACTTTGACTAAGTCAGACAGACAGGGTGTATC
This sequence comes from Arbacia lixula, assembly GCA_963669155.1. Lineage (NCBI taxonomy): Eukaryota > Metazoa > Echinodermata > Echinoidea > Arbacioida > Arbaciidae > Arbacia > Arbacia lixula. The sequence continues at coordinate 10,498,424 of OZ022580.1, forward strand.
ACTATACCACCAAAGAGAAGCAATAACATAGTATGATGCAATATGATACTTTCGTGATACAAATATATCAGGACAATATACATCAACACAACAAAAAAAAGTAAGTCCCCGAACCATTAGCAAAATAGCATAACTTTTTATTGAAGAGGTTTCGGGCAAAATACTTTTTTCAGGATTGTTCCTAAACTTATTGACCAACTTCTGTGTCAAAATCACATTAATCCACCCAGTCATGCATGAATGGGCACATTTTAAAGGCAAAAATGTCACTTTTCAAAAGTCACAAGGGCAATTGTTTATGCTGTTTTAACAATACATTTTGGCATTTCTTGTGCGATTTTCAAAGTGTTTTCACTTAACCATCACACGAAAATTGCTTCTTATGTTTACATAACAGGTCATGTTACATCCTCATCAAAATATTCAGACTTTTATTTTTCACCAAAATAAAGGGTTTTTAAAAGTTTCAAACTCAAAGGGATAAGTATTTGTTAAACGGTGCTTACTCAACCAGAACAATGGGTTAAGTGAGTGTTGGGATAGGTGTAAGTGCATCGAGAGATGGATGATAAACATTGAAAGGACATAAATTATGCACCAGAAATGGAATTCATCAAAAATTCATATGACAGAATCCAAAAAGTTACCCTTGTGACTTTAGAAAAGTGACATTTTTTCCTTTCAAATTTGCCCACTCATGCATGACCGTTTGGATTAATGTGATTTTCACACATAGGTTAGTCAATAACTTAAAGAACAATCCTGCCAAATTACTTTGCCCAAAACCTCTTCGATAAAAAAAGTTGTGCTATAATATTTTGCTTTTAGGGGGGACATACTTTTTTGTTGTGTTTAGATATAATAACTTCACTACATGTTTTGCGATGTTGTTATGTCTTAAGCGGGAGCGTACATATAAAGCAGACTGAAGTCATTGCATGGGTGCATTGATAAGCACTACAAGTACAGGGGATGCATGGCCAGGCAAGGGTAGGATATAGTGTGAATGAGTCGAGTGTCGAGCGTATGGCATGAATTCAAGAATTCAATACTTGATATAAAAATTATATGTCTTGCTATCAAGAATTACCAATGCTTAACTACACAAAATATCAAGAATTCGAATTCTTTATATCAACAAATAAATTATCGAGAAACAGGAATAAATGTAAAAACGGCTTGTCACCATTTGTAGTTATTTAAAACGGATGTCTGTTTTCAATGTACCACACACACACACACACACACACTCACACACTCACACGCACACTCACGCGCACACATTCACACACACACACACACACACACACACATTCACACACATACACACAAATGCACACACAGATACACACACACACACACACACACACACAGACACCCCCCCCCCCCCCCCCCGAACACACAAGGCATCATCCTTGCTTATATACTCTCACTCACCCGTCTTCTCACTTTCCTTCTTTGCGGTCGAAATGAAGACATCCCATTAAGACCGGAAGATGCGCAATGTCTCAAGACATTCGGCACATTCTCTTTCTAATACTCATCTCACCGTCACCATCGTCGAGGTCTCGATGCCGATTCTGCTCAATGATGACCACGTAGGCAACAGTCTTCAGAGAAAGTATAGTCTTAAAGTGCTTGACTCAAGTACATGTATTTATATTTTTTAGCCTGCTTGTTTGCCCGATCAAAGCAACATTATGTGCAAAGTATTACGCTTCATTTTGTGCACCTGTTTAAGTACTGATATTTGTGAAATGAAAGTATGACTGCTATAGGGACATTTTGATTCCTTCAAAAAAGAATACACTGTAATTGTTCATTGGAAGTCAAAGTGTAATAAACAACTAGCATGTGTTAAGGAATACATTTTGCGAACACCACTTACAGTGCCAACTGATACGTGCTTTGTTTTCGTGCCAACAATGACGGTAAGCGTACAATGAAGAAGTGAAGCAGAATTTCTCACAACTGTATGATTATACTGACAGTGTGAACGTTCCCATTGTTTTCGTCGATCGTCAGAGTCCGCCAGCTGGAAAGCCGATTGTTTGAGGAAAGAGCTACAAAATCGGTCAATCATGAACAACTCAATTCGTCGACCCATTCATCTATACTGGTTAGAAGTGTATCGGCACTGTTCTGAACACGCAAGTAATCTACCATATTGTTATAGAGGATCAACCGCCTTGATCAACAATCAATCGTTCAACTCCCATGAAGGCAAGTCCAGCGTCACTAAATAGTATTTACATTTCTCACGATTTTTAGAAACGTGGACTGTCAACTTCATGCATGTAAAGGCACCAGTAAAAGGGGTTTAATTTCCCAAAATTCTCCCAGCAGTCGTCAAAGATAGTAAAACAAGTAATAGGAATCGAGCACAGTCGGTTAACTAGTCACCTGTGATTTACCCTATATATCATGCACTGTGTCATCACGTATGTTATATTTGGGAACATCAATGATTTTCGGTACCATAGTTACGGCTATGGGATGACGAGTCCATATAAACAAAACCCCAAGCAAAGCTGTTCTATACAACTTCATGACGATTCATATAAAACATCACTACATTATGTTGTGATCCTCGTTATTTCTCTCAATCTACATGTATTTAACTTTCTTCTTTATTCCATTTGTCTCTCGTGTTCTCTCTCACTCTTACTCTCTTCTCTCTTTCTCCACTTTAGATATATCTTCATCGTCTCTCCCACACATGCCCTCACACTCGCTCAAATCTCCAATACCCTTCTTTATCTATTGCACCCATACCCCTTCCCTACATGTATACCCGGGCACATAATGTAAGGGGCGAAATAAGTTCTCAAATCAATGTTTGATCTCCAGAGAATCAAGAGGGATCGGGGGGGTGCGTCCATGCAGAGCTGGGGGTGTTTCACCAAGCTGTTCTTAAAGCTATGAACGAATTTATGCACGATTGGTGACCCTTTCTTCTGCTAAATCAGATTCTAAATGATGTTGATTCCTATGGATATTAACTCACAATATGTCAAAACAGGAACAAATCGGGGTATCTGATGTAGCAAAAGAAGGGGTCACCAGTCGTGCGTTCTTAGCCTAAGATCGGCTTGGTGAAACACCCTCCAGAGCACATAGAGAGAAGCAAGGGGTATGGGGGTCCAGAGAGAGAGAGAGAGAGAGAGAGAGAGAGAGAGAGAGAGAGAGAGAGAGAGAGAGAGAGAGAGAGAGAGAGAGAGAGAGAGTTGGGGGTAAGAATATTCCCCTCTATGACACGTCCCACGTCCACACCTCAAGCCGCTAATGAGTAATCATAATACGCTCTCAGTCTCAAGGAAGCCATCAATTGTCAAGGTTGTCTTAAGTGCCAGGAGCGGGACTCGCCTCTCAGGCTTCCTTTCTCTTTCCCTTTCTTTCCCCACAATCTCAGGAGATAATTCGGAACATGAGTATGTTTGGAGAAGGGATCATCGAGAGAGTCATATGCTGGAAGCTGCTTTCATTTATTGGTTTGCTGCACATTCAGATCATTTCTTTCGTGATCACGCCTCGTGAATCACGCCCCAGCTAATTGAATTCATTACACGGGATGAGCAGCTATTAAGTGTAACTCGCCCGAGTGGGAAGTTTCTTGGGAGAGCGAGGTGGAACATAGGGAGGGTTTAAGGACATCGGATTGTCTTAAAGGAAGCGATCGGCTAGCTCTCTCTGTAACACTTAACACACATATGTTCAAAGTTAATATGCAGAAAGAAGGGAAGGAGAAAATAAAGAAACAGTGAGTATTACCTGGGAATAATCAATGAAAGGTATGATTAAAATACTTCTATACATATACCGAAAACCAAAATGATATGCATACATGTACATTCAGATAGATTTAAGCACTACACACACACACACACACACACACACACACACACGCACGCACACGCACACGTACACGCACACGCACACACCCACATAAACACAAATACACACACACACACACACACACACACACACACACACACAAGTGTACATGATAACACTGGAATGACTGGATAATAATTTCGCAATGGAAATCCCTTGGTTTCACAATACAAATAATAAAGCATATATTTATCATCAGGTACTTACAAAGACAACATCTATTCTTAAATATACATTTTTATTTACATTAGACTATTTTATAAGGGCGGAAAAATCTTTGCATATTCAGACTGTAGGCCTATGTGTGTTATGAGATAGCAGTATAGTAGAATTGATATTGTTGAAGATTGAAAGATATAGGTGTAATAATACTTTCCATCAAAAGAGCTTTATTGTTACAACACATTCGTGCTGAAATATGCACATTTCGGGATCTTCATGCACAAAATGTACCCATGATATAAAAAAAATATGTTAAGACACTGCTTCATATGCAAAGTCCCTGACCACATTCAAACAAGACACATACTATGTTACAAAAGAGCTGTATACCATATCATGTACGATGGACCATATGATATACATAATATTGAGATCATAGTGTATGCTGACTATCTATACACATTGTACTCATCTGCCAATTAAGAAATAAGCCTTAAAGCTTGCAGCAATATCTGCCTGTATTTATCAAATAATAAGCCATAGGTAAGTAATATATATTGGTTTGTAACCCTGCGTATGTAATATATATTGGTTTGTAACCCTGCGTATGTAATAAAACTTACACAGCATCATTAGGACTTGGCCAATACATTTTTGTAAATCCCATTAAACGTACCAGAATGATTCATCATTTGTTGTACATTTGTATTTCTCAGTTTGTCAGAGCGAACAAGAACAAAAAGTAACTACTCAGCTATAATGTCGATTGAAGTATCCAATGCTGGAACAGAACAATTGAATGTTGCTCTTTCATTGAGATCCGATTAAAAAATGTGTACAATGACAGCAAAAGTCCTCAGAAATGTAACTAAGGTTTGATGTCAATAAGTCTTAAATCTCACTCTCTGGAACAATGCCACTGTATTGTTTGTTCCGTCTGAAGGTCATGAGGGGATTAAATTTAGTTCTGGGCTTGACAAGCCAGGTGGATTAAAGGGCATATACTGCACTGGGAAGGCAAAAAAGCCTTCAAAATGTAATTGTTAGCAATCTTCTTGCCAATGGTCTTAGATTCATTGTCTATTTTAGAAGCTTGCTGAAAGTTATTTGCCCTCAAATGATCTACATTTGGAGTAATGAGTGATTAAATCACAAATTCTCAAAATGTTTGGGCCAAACATTTTGAGGATTTAATCATTAATCATTAATCATTAATTACTCCATATGTGGATCATTTGATGGCAAATAGCTTTCAGCAAGCTTCTAAAATAGACAATACATGAGTTTAATACCATTGGCAAGAAGATTGCTAACAATTACATTTTTAAGGCTTTTTTGCCTTCCCAGTGCAGTATATGCCCTTTAACGAGCGAACCCATACAAAAGCCTCGTGGCTTCTCCTTGAGTCACCATCCAAGGGGGCATTCACACCTTAACCCTCCTCAGTACCAACCAATCATAGTCCCATGTCAATTACAACATAGTTTCTTGCCTATGGGACTGAGAAGGTTAAAGGGGGCATTCACACATCAAAAAATAGTGGGTATTCATGGTTAAGGAATGCAGAGTCAATGCAACATCTACATGCACAATATAAAACGTCTTTGAATGGTAGACACGATTTTCTAGATCACACCTTCACTTGTTAACTGTTCATATGAACAGGGCATGGGTTGCACTATCCATGAATGCCAACTATAAATAATGCCCCTTTTACATATTGTACAAGGCAGATAATTGCTTTGAGAATCAAAGGTACATTTGCACAAAGAAGATACACAGTAAATAAACCTGGCAGAGGCACTGTGAGTAACACATAGACAGGTGGCTTGAAAGAATCACCACAATAAAAACGGACGGTTTAAGCAAACTGTGACTCAAATCCTCACACTACATACTATATTCAATATGCAGACGGAAAGAGTAGAACAATGTTCAGAAATAGCACAGCTTCTAATTGTATTAGACAATCTGACATCAAGGTATAATCTGTGTTAATGCAGAGAATGTTCTGTGCTAGGCACTGTGTGGTTGCACACTTGTCAGCATGACTCAGAGAGGAAGAGAGAGATTTGACAGGCATTAAAACATTCTCTGAATATATCAAGGTGATAATGGATCGCAAGACAGATTAGTATGCATAGTGCTCTCGTAATCATCAAGGTTTATTGAAGGTCACTTCGCCAAAGACAGTGTTAGCATATATGTAGCATAGGCAGTAAGACATTTGAAATGTAAAAGAAAGTACTTGTACATTCACGGTACATATGTTGCATCCCAATCATCAATCGTGCTGATGTTCATGGTTATGACGAAAGAAGAATGATTGACTATAAAGTAATAATCAAGGCTATTGTATAAAATTCATGTATGTAGTAAAAGACGGTTCAGAAGGCCTTGTCGAAGCAAGTGGAAGTATATAACAAGTGAAAGCTCAGATGATGATGCAATTTAAAAATGATCTTATGTACACATAGATTATGACATTTGATTATTTTTATGGTCTACTGAAACACAACGTTGAGCATTGTGTCATGGATGTGGACGGATTTACAATTTACATAAACAGTTCTTTAATGCAGACTCCTTCGTAAACAGCAATCAACATGTTTCATATCAAAGTTATCCACATGGGTGTTAAACAACACTTTAACCTCTAGTCCTTGTAATACAGTGATTCATTTGTCTCATATATTCAAGTGATACTTTGGACTTATCTCATTGAAAAGATTCACATAAGCAGTTCATTGTCTTCCTAGACATCACCAATGGCTGCAACGATTTCTTTCTATCTTTGAGACAGAAAATCGAGAGAGCTATAAACAATATTCAATCTTCTACTCCTGGTCATACGATGATGAAAATGTCTCAAATATTCATAAGATACTTTGTATGTGTCCATTCATAGTCTGTGAATCCCTTGAGAAGTGGGTGGGGACAGGGAAGGATGAGAGAGAGAGTGAACGAGGGGGGCCTACTGGGCCAGGACTGGGGGCAGCCTTGCTCCTGAAGGGGGTCTCTGAGAGGCAAACTGCTCAGCGTCCGTCAGGGCAGACCTCAGCCTGCGGATCTCCTCCCGCTGCATCTCAATGATCCTCACGTTCTCGTCATGCCGCCCCTCCCTCGAGGCCAGCCCAGAGGCCACGGAGCCCCCGTTGGGCACTGAGCCCATGTCGGGGCCCAGGGGCCCGGTGGGCGTCTTGCTCTTCTTGTTGATGCCCAGGGCGGCCTCCAGATCGTGCACCTGTGTGCGTGCGATCTTGAGCTCACGGCGGAGGTCGTTGATCTCCTTGATCAACGAGACGTTCTCCTATGGACGACAATGCAAGATGAAGGGTGATGTTTAATACACAAAAGAATGAATGACACAGTCCAAAATTTTATGACACACACTGCACACAAAACGACTCAGTTACTTGTTCATTCTTACTGTCATTTACTTGTACTGGTATATATACGCTTCTCATGTTTTTATCTGTGAAAGATACGGCTTTCTAAAGGTAAGAGGCCTTACAGAAATTGACAATGCTCCATAAGAGTCCTAGGTGTAATTTCATTGAAATAATGGCAATAAGCCAGGAACATCTCTACACTATTCACTACTAAGGCTGCGTACTCCTATTGTTCAGGCATAAAGTTGGCATTCACCGGTGATTTGGTTGCCTTAAAGCTCCTAAAACATGACAAACTTAGTTTCATCTCATTATTGTTCACTATAAATTATCAAAAAATATTTTTGTTAACTTCCATTTAAACTTCCTAAAATAAACTGCTGCCAAGATGGTACAAGCCCCCCCCCCCTTTTTTTTTTTTGGGGGGGGGGGGGGGAGGAGATGTTTCATCTTTTGATGCACTACAGTATGTGACATGCACACTTTGTTCTCAGAGCTCTGACAGAACTAATCACTGCCTTTAAGATAGAGGATTAGCTAGTGATTACTGCTGAGGGGAATTAACCTTTGAAGGTAACAGTCAATTGTGGGATTATGTGCATTTCTACATGGTGTCCCAACAAAAGGTCACACATTAATTTACTAGCGCATTGGACATTGACAATGCAGTTTCTCATGTGAAGTTGTAAGAGTATTATTTTTAAGCTTTGACAGTTATATAAGCAGATGAACTGGGAATCAGGTCATTTGTGCTTGATTCTGAATGGAAACAGTAGCATTAATTGTCTTCAACTTCAGCCAGTGAAGGACAGGTGATACATAACAACCGTTCATTGCACTTGCTATCATTGTTGTGATTATGTAATGACGACTAGTTATGTGTGTGTGAGAAAATGACTACCGGGGGTAGTTATTTTTACTCTCAGTAGCAACTGAGAGTAACAATAACTAGTCATCATCTCTCCATCACTTTCTAAACAATGACTGAAGTGTACAAGTCAAAGGGAATTAAGTTGTTGATTTGTTGCATGAGCAATCAGGCAGATCAAACAACACTTCTTTCTTTGTCAGAATAATGCACAAAGGTTTCTCTGAATTTATTTTGACTTTTGAACAGATGCCCAGCTGAATCTTAAAGTCATGTTAATCCTCTGAATCCTTTGGGAGGGCATGGTGTACAAGATTTAATCCTGCACTTCCATTTTCTGACATTTACTCACAGCCAGCTTGTGCATATAAATCAGCAATTTAGCTTGTAACAGATGTGTATTACTAGTACATACCAGTTTCAAGTCCTTTGGAGCTGGCTGTACATACAAAATGGCCAACCAGCTAAAGCAGTGTCGATAATACCAGAGCTTTCAAGCCAAAGCAGGTATATTTAACATGAACTAGATATATGTTGCCCCACCAATTTTAACACGATGGATATTTCTGAGCCAATCTGGCCATGTGACAATCACAGTTTAGTTGGACTTTCTGGGCCCCGTTGCATAAAACTTACCATTAATAGTAACTCTGCCGCTAATTGTAACTACCATGGTAACATCACTTGACAGCCAATCAAAATCAGTTTCCATAGAAGTTGCCATTTGGAGCAAAGTTGCCATCAATAGTAAGCTTTATGCAACAGGGCCCTGGTCTCGTCCACTCTACATGACCGACACATCATGTCTTGAAGCCTGCCCTCACCTGCATGATCCTGACGTTGTCTGCGCGGTGGATCTCGGTGTCCTTGGCCAGCTTCTTGCGCAGCGAGGCCACACTCTGCTCCAGGTGCTTTCTCTGTCTGCTGTACTCTCGCTGGATGTCAGCATCCACGCTGGCCGACTCCACCTGGAGGGGACGGGAAAGAGTGAGGGAGGGAGGGAGGTCAGAGAGGAACACGGTCATTGGGAATGCTCACAGTATAGCAAGAAAGGCAGCGAGGCTGCAATTTTGTCGGGAGTATATTTATTCAATCTGTCGAATGTGAATATAGAACAAACATATCAAATTGGTTAGTTTTTAATCTCTATATTTCCAAGAGGGTGAATATAGCATCCAATATAAATGAACAAATAGTATTAAAGACAAAAACAACTCTGTCCAGATCTCATGGCCATGTCCTCACAGAATTGGCTATACATTGGAGGGTGTGACCATATGTATGTGTGTTTCTGTGTTTGTTAGTGTATTTGGAAGGGGGAGGGGGCATATGTACTTTTCTGTATTAGTTCGTGTATGTGGGAGGGGTAGGGGGTGTGTGACCTCTGCCTCTTTTAATTCAAAGGCCACAGCTGTCACATCCACACAAGCATTTGAACATCCATTCTATTCAAGTCCTACTGGAAGTGACATTTAGTCAGAAAACAATCAAATGTCAACCTAATCACACAAATAACTACGGTTGCAGCACATATCAAAACAGATGCAACACATAGACAACGCTACAGATAAATAGAGGATCCATTAAAATACAATAATAATTATAATAATATAATTAAAATACACAAGAAATGACACTGTTTACTTTAAAAAAACTTCTCTGTGCAAAGCACATTGTTACTCTATGATGACGTATTGATTGTGATAAAGTGTACACATACCCAACTCATATTGAAACAAGACAAAGATGTGTTAGATGTGTCATTTTGGTGTAAATATAGGGGTGTGACACTGTTGCCGCAGCAGATATGATTATGTCTGAGTTAGATCATCTCCCATGACTATACAATGAAACAATGCTGCCTACAGTAGATCACAACACATTATTCTCATGTTAATTGCCAGAAAGGGAAATCCCCTCCCTCTATCCTGTTTGCCTCCTCCTCCTGTAAGAGTCATCCAAGCATGCATCTACATTCAATAAGAGGACCGTATCTGGGTCAATCAGGAAGCCTATGATACGCTCAATTCATTGAGAAATTGATCTTTGTTTCAGTTTCATCTGAATAGGGGAGAATAGACACTGATGAACATCAGTGATGATATGCCACATAGAATCTAAATGTTCAATATTTTTTGTGGGATTATTTTTGAGCATGAAACGACACCCTGAACCATGTAATATTAGCATTATACCCTATAGAGGATTTTTTTTTTACAGGGGCTCTTTTGGCCATTGCGAGGGCTAAATCTTCTTGAGCCCCCATGTAACCCCCCCCCCCTTTATCTCCAGAATGATGCCTTAAATCATGAAATATGCATTATTATTGGAGCCAGGTCTAATGACTAATCTTGCATCTAATATAGCGCTATATGAGCTGTTGTACTTAACAAAGAATGTCCGAAGTACAATGTATTCTAATCAGGCCTATATGCAAGGTAACGCATGTTTCCCAGGCTTCAATTAAACATAAAATATCAGAAGACAAGCAGCTCTTATTGTGTTTTTTTTAATGTTAGAGAGTGAGTTCATTAAGCTCCTTTACATACTGAAAACAGTCAGATATAAACTCTAAGTTCTTCTGACTTGACTTTAGTTTCCATGTAGGAAACTCAAAGCAATTGTTATCAGGGTCCAGGAGATAGAGTTACCAGAGCTCTAACTCTAATTTCTATCAACATCGCAATACATTGCCAAACCGTTCATTTGAATAAATTAGAGTATGGAAATGTGGCTTCTTGGCAAGAGGAGCGTCACATTAGTGTGTCACCGTATATGTCACATCCAGAACCCACACGAGTGTTTAGAGTATGAATCACTGTGTTCGCAAGCAAATCTGCAAGTTTGGCACATAAAGAGTTGAACTGTACAGAGCTGACAGGAAGGAGAAACAGGTGCCTTAAGCATACCACATAGAGAGGGTAGACTGAGGGAGAGAGAAGAACAGGATTGTTCTTGAGATATTGAAAGTGCAGTTACCCTCCCCACCAGGCTATAGGAACAAATTTGTTATCCTTTCAGGAAGTTCAGAGAAATCAAAACCCTGCGGTTGATTTAAAAATAAATCATAGGAGAACATTAGCAAAAGTTTCTGAAAACTTTATGGGAATAACACATAAGTAATTCCAATGAATTTCTTGTGATGTTTTTAAACTTAATATGCCATGAAAGCAGAGCATGGAGCACTATATAGAGCAGTATTCTGTGTTCGACATAGAGAGTTAACATGGAAGTGTTCCCTTTCACAAAAGAGCATCTCAGAGATAGGGTGTGAACCCACCGAGCCAATGCTGCATTTATGCACCCAGTATGCTACACACATTCACACACATCCGTCATATTTGCACCTGTGGAACATTCACAGTTAACACTGCTGTGTTCCCTTTCACCTAAGAGCGACTGAGAGGCTGTGTGTGAAGTCACTATTCCAATATCGCACTTACGCATCTGTAACACCCAGACACCCTATACAGCAGTATTTTGTGTGGCACAAAAGAGTTAACGTGGCTGTGTTCCCATTTACTTATGAACGTCTGAGAGAGGGGGTGTGTGAACTCACCGTGTCATCCTGAACGTGCTTCTGGTAGAGGGCTTTGATGCTCTCCTTGAGCTTCTTGGGTTCCTGAACGAAGCCCACACAGTTGTGCAGGTCTGTCTTGAAGCGCCTGCTGATAGCATCCATGTCTCGCACCTGTGGTGAAATTAGATTAATAAAAGGATGAATATATCATTAATCATATCATGATGGGAGAGATAATGGTAAGGTAGTATGTGATGGTTATTTAATACTTTGACAAAAGGAAGCAAATGACAAATCCCTCAAATATGAGGTATTACCTACTGTCTCTCCATCAGCATCGCTGATATCACACAAGTGGGACCCGTTTCGTTTGAGCTTTAGCTTCAGCTCCAGTTTTTCTTACCTTCTGTCTCTCCATCAGCATCTCTTTCTCCGTAGCCTTCAGTTTCTGCCTGAGCTCTGTGATGTTGAGCTCCAGCTGGGTGTTCTGCTTGTGGTATCTATCTATCTATCCATCTCACTCTCATCCATTCATTCATTCTACCATCCCTCTCACACCATCTTTCCTACCTTCTGTCTCTCCATCAGCATCTCCTTCTCCGTAGCCTTCAGTTTCTGCCTGAGCTCCAGATGGGTGTTCTGCTTGTGGTATCCATTCACCTCACTCTCATCCATTAATAAATTCTACTATCCCTCTCTCACACCATCACCGTTCCTACCTTCTGTCTCTCCATCAGCATCTCCTTCTCCGTAGCCTTCAGTTTCTGCCTGAGCTCCGTGATGTTGAGCTCCAGCTGGGTGTTCTGCTTGTGGAAGCGCTCCAGCTCGCTCTCCATCTCCTGGATCTGCTCCTTCATGTCCTTGATGTCGTTCTCCCGAGGCTCGATCTGCTTCTTCAGCTCCTTGATCTTGTAGTCCAGGACAAACTTGAACTTCTCCAGCTCCTGGTTCTTCTTCTTGAGATCGTAGATGCGCTTCTCCTGCAGATGGCAATGAGGAATACATATATGAAGTTACAAACATACAAAAAATAGAAAAAAGGAAACACTCTTTCATTGTCAAAATATGGACTTAAATTGGAATCTTGTTTTGAGCCTACAATACCCTAATATAGGTTTCCTCGAGAAACCTTCTGGTCGTAAATGAGCTTCTCCAGCAGATAGCAACAAGGAATACATGTTTGAAGTTAGATACAGGAAACATAGAAAACAGGAAACACTCTTCACTGTAAAAATGTGGATTTAAATTTGAATCTTTGTTTTGAGCCTATAATACTGCAATATAGATTTCCTAGAAAAATAGGTTTCCATATAAATCAATCATAGTCAACCAGTAGGAAGCTTAGCACACCAGTTAGTAATCTGGAATTCTTTTTTAATAGTAAGAGATGATAACAGGAGAGGATTCTGATCAATCATGATTAAATGGCACAAAGTAGGACTAAATTACGCTTTATCTCTTTTAACTCATATCAACCCAGTTTGTGGCTAACTCTCATATCTATCAATAAGTTGTACCGTGAGTCATTGATTAGGGAAGTTTACTAATCGCAACAGGTGTGAAGTTATCTGAGAGAACATACTTTATATTTACCTTACCTATGAATCATTTTCAATATAGAGCATTGCAAACAATTCATAAGTGCAAGTACTAAATGTAACAGGTCTCTAGATATAAGAGGGTTGACGTACAGTATGATCTATCTTGTCCCAATGTATACTTAATCGAGAAATTTACTTAAAGTGTTCTTAACATATACAGGGAAGTTTCATTCAGAAGACAATAAAGGGCAGACTTTTCAAGATGCTCTATAATCACTAGTGTGAAGTACTAAGCCTAACAGGTGTGTAACTCTCTGATGTACCTTATCCTGGATGGTCTCATCTCTCTCCTGGATCTCCTTCTTGAGACCGTAGATGTCCTTCTCCAGAGACTTGATGACCCCGTTTAGCTTGACCTGCTCATTCTGCAGCTTCTTGATCTCGTCCTTGTGGTCCTCAATCTCCTTCTGCTGGCTGGTGAACTACAGAGGGAGACAAATAGGATAAATCAATGAGTACATGTGCACAGCTTCTCACAAAAAAACCTAATATTCAATTGTTTGGATAGTTGAATGAAAAGAATATACTGCTCATGAAATGGAAATTTAAGAAATCTGTGGGATTATTATCATGATTAAAATGTACGAATGAAACAAATGAATGATATTAAACTAATGAAAGTGCCTAAATATCTAACGTGAATATGAACTAAAGATGCAAATCACTATATTCAATATTACTTAAAAATATATTGGGACCTTACCCACAATACAAACACATGCCTTATAGAGCAAACTTTGACAGATTTTCATCAAACCTTCACTAACTCATGCTTCTGATTTGATTGTAACCAACTTGATTGCAGGGTTGACTATCCTTTTAAATGTTCTAAAGCTTACCTTCTTTCTCATGATGCCAGTCTCTCCCTTGAGCCTCATGTTGGCCTCCTTCTCATCCCTCAGGCGTCTCTCATACTTGTTCTTGATGTCCAGGATCTCCCGGTCAGCGTCCTCCTCAATCTGCTTCTTGGTCTCCTCGTACTCACGCTGCTGCTGCCGAGACTCCTCGGTGGCCTGGAAGGGTTAAAGAAGAAGAGACATTGTCAGACACACAAGTACACAGTAAAACCTAACTACATATAGCTCTGTAGTAATAACACTGTCTATCAAGACCAGTCTCTACAAATACCCATGTCTCAAACGACTCACATCTATATAATAAACACCACTGTCTATGAAGACTATTGTCTTTATCAACCACCTGACTGTAACAATTCCCTGTCCATCAAAAACATGTTGTGTTTCAGTTCCAAATTTTCTTAATATACAGATTTGATTGTACAAACTGCAGAGTATACTCCCGTAGTGAGTAGCGCACTGTTATTGTTTAGGCCTACGTTTTCATAGGTATTTCCCTTGTGGTGACATCAAATGTGAAATGGAAAGGAGTTCATTCACTGTTTGTATGGTAGTCACACAATTGTAAGGGATGAAGTCATATTAGAGGTCCAAACTAGCAGACGCCTGGTACACATATCGGCACGGACCTCTACAATCTAGAAAATTAAACAGGGGCCTTATACACACACACAAAAAGAATGGTCACCTGGGCTCCGTAACATAAATGTTTGCGATCAATAGCAAAATGGCAATGGCCAATCAACATCACTGTTGCATGGGCTCTTTGTACAAACAACTGACCAGTAACCAATCACAATTTGTCTTTCAAATTTGCGATTGATCGCAAACCGTTATGTTACGGAGCCCAGGACCCCCTTTGAAATCAATTTGTGTGGAGATATGATTATTCAAAATCGTATGGAGCTGTAAATGAGTTGCTTGAGATGCACGGCATACCTGGTCCAGGAGCGTGGTCTTCTCCTGCAGCTTGGTCTCATAGTACTCTGTGAGCTCCTCCAGAGCCTGCTCCTTGGACTCCTCCATCTCAGCCAGCTGCCTCTCGTAGTCTTCCTGCATCTTCTGGCTCTTGGACTGCAGCTCCTGGTACTTCTCATACTCTATCATCAGCTTCTGGTTGTTGGCAGACTCTGTGGTGTTTAAGAGCATCATTGGTACCATTAATACCACAATTATCCATTATCCGTTGCCATCATCATTATAACCACCAATACCAGCACATCTAAGAGTCCAGCTCCTGGTACTTCTCATACTCTTATCATCAGCTTCTGGTTCTTGGCAGACTGTTTGATGAAGGATTGTGGTCATCACCAGTATTGCCACAATTACAATTAACAATCACAATCATTATAACCTTCAAAATCAATACATATTGGGCTGCAGCCCCTGGTACTTCTCATACTCCATAATTAGCTTCTGGTTGTCAGAATCTGAGGGGTAACAGCACTGTCACCATCACCATCATCCGTTTCCACCTCCACTTTCACCATCTTCCCAATCATCCATCACCATAACAACTTTCATCATGACTATAACCTTCATCAACATCATCATCATCTTCATTATCAACTTCATCATCATAAACATCATCATCAACACTGATATCACCACCACTATCATCAATCACCGTAACATCTGTAATCACTGTAACCAGCATCATCTTTATACTCATCTTCATCATCATCACCACTACCATCACCACTACCATCATCACCATCATCCATCACCATGACAATCCATCCTCACCTAGATCCTGGAGCTCCTTGGCGTGTTTCTCCATGGTCTCGGCAAGCTCCTCGTCATGCTTGGCCTCCTCCTTGTCCTTCTCCGTCTTGAGGACCTGGTTCTTGGTCTTGAGGGATTCCATCTCCTGGATGAACTTCTCTGTCAGCTCCTTGATCTTCTCGTTGTAGTTCATGTCCTTGAGACGCAGCTGGTACTCGTTCTCCATCTTCAGCTCCTCCACTCGCTGCTTCAGCTCACCCATCTCTTGGTTCTGAAAACAGCAAACACATATAAATGAAATTATCAGAAATGCTCCGAATGTACGGGATAGAAGAAGCATAAAATACGGTTTGGCCTTCATCACTGGCTACAGTCTTCTTTGATTCCAAATGAAAACCTTGCTAGTGACTCACAGGATGGAAGAACTATAAAAACTGCACTAAAATGTTTTGATGAAACTCAAGCATAACTGCTGAATGACTAGCAAAAACAATTACAGAAATTACAGAGAATCTGAATGAAACATTAAGAAAGAAAGAATATGTGGAATCATTTTTCTGGTATGGCATCACAAATTGCAAAGGATTTCGTGAAGACTGCTACAAATGTTAGGAGATTGTACTGCAATAATTGTACACATTGATCTATGGTCTAGGGACATTCTATTACTTCTCTTTTTTTCTTATACATGTCAATTAACTGAAATGACTAATGATACTTGTGAAGGTATATAATTTCCAAGGAAGATACCACAGGAAATCTTTCTAAGCCTCACCTTATCCTCCAGGTCGGTCTTGGTAATGAGTATCTCCTCAGCGTACCCAACTTCCTTGTCGCTCCTCTTCAAGCCACGCCCCTCCTTGTCGCTGATCTTCCAGATCATCAGCACTGCATCCTCCGACACCGTGATCAAATACTGGTCATCATACGTGATCCTCATCTACAGGGCATGGAAAGTCAGATGATGAATTTATTGAGAGAACATGGATGCATTTGAGGATCTTTAAGACGTACTTGTCAACATAAATGAAATTCAACGCCTTGAAACACTTTGTTTTAAATTTGTAATGCTTATCAATTGGGACTATCTAGCTATTAATTTACTTTGACAAAGTAAATGGTGAATGTAAAGAATGAAAATAGAATCTCACTCAACAAGTCAAGTTGACAGAGGCTCCATATTTTCCTCAACAAATGATTAAGTGACACCATTCAATGTAATTGTCTGTTGATAGTCTATCAATGTATTTTCATATCAATCACAAATTATAAATGATATACTACAGTGTTATTAAGTTGAATTACATTTGCTTTGATTTGCACACAGTATTTGCATTTATTATTGTAATTATTGCAAATAAAGTGGACAACTAGATCAAATCTAATGAAATCACATCAAATACAATGATGATATGGTGACATACCTTTGTGATGGATCCACCATGTCCCATGTGTTCCTGCCACTCTCCAGGCAGGGTAAGAGGGAACTTCATGGAACGCAGGGTGCCGTTGCCCGTACCAGCAAACAGCATCCGCCCACTGTGTGACATCACCACCTGGGACAGCGTTGCCTCGTTGGAATCTACCTCACGCAGGATCTACAGGAAGGTAGATAAAAATTTGTTGATGTTTAAAAAAATTAGATCATTGACACTTTAGTTGGACACGCTGCATGTAATCTCCTATACACTTTGATTAGATGAAGGATTGACTAACATTTCAACTTAATATTTCAAGCTTCATTTTTATCATCTCCATCAATCTCTGAATAAAAAACTATTATAGTAAATATCAAAGAGCAATGTTTATTGCAGTTTAACACATCAAGATTTATACAGGCAAACCTGTCAAGAGAGACTACCAAAAGGAAAACAGAAAAAGAGGTCTTTAGGTGTTCCTTAAAAACATGTGAAATTACATGCTCTCAAGGATTTAATTTGAGTGGTCTTTAGATATAAATTGCCATTGTGCACACGTTTGACTGTATTACTAAAATCAGCACGAGATATAAAAGCCCACCTGTGAATCTGAGATCTCCTTGAGAGTCCTGTCTGAGCCGACAGCAAACGTGACCTTGCCATCGGGGGTGGAGGTCACACAGGTGTAGCTGCAGGACTTGAGTACGCTCTCTCCTTCACGCTTGCCTGAGAAGGCGTTCCACTCATACACAGCACCGTCCATTCCACATGAGATGATCTTGCTGTCGTCTGAGCTCCAGATAACTGATCGCACCTGAAGGATGATAACATTAACATGGAGAAGTCTTTATATATTTGTTCCCCTATACTAGTAACTGGAAAGTTGATAGTTTGCTATTCACATTTTTGAAATGACAAGAAATTATCGTCAAGTGTATGCTTTGATAGGTGTCATTCAGGAGAGGCATTTGTGCCCATAATCCTCTAGAATAGCAGTTTGTGTGGCACGTAATAAGTTAAGAGCACAGCTTATGAAAAAACAGAGAGGAAATGGTGATGACATACCTTGCCGTTGTGTCCTTTGAGGTTGGAGACGTTCTCAAAGGTGGTTGATGAGTAGATTTGGATGACGTTGCCATGGACTGCAGCAAACAGGTGGCCACCATTACTGAAGGAGCACTGAGGAAAAGAAAAAAAAATACCCAAACGATTACTTGATATGATAATGATAATCACTATCCTGTAGCATCACAGCAGTTTCTAACAAAAGTCTTCCCTATGCACAGTCTGTCAACTCTGAGATTTCATTGGATGTGCTTTAGCAATGGTTTGTCCACATTTTTGTTATGACAAAACAATAGTGTAACTAAATAAATGAATAATTATTTACTTGAAAATATGTTACAGTTGACCAATTGTGATGAATGATATGTCTGTTACAGAGTGACCCAATTCTGTTGCCATGGTAATTCATCAACAATGCAACTAAAGCCTACCTCTCTGCAGCCCCTGATGGGGAACTCCTTGAACTTTTTGATGTCATCGATGAGGAGGTTCATGAGACGCAGCTTGTCGCTGAAGCCCACCAAGATATAGAGACCCGACGGATGGAGAGCGATGCTGTAGGCCTCCTCCTGAAACTCCTTGTACAGCTCAAGAGAGCTAGGGAAAGAAAGTAGACAATATTAGACTCAAATGGAAGAAGTACTGGTTATTGAACCACTCAAATTTAACTGCCATATATTGCATAAGGGACACTATTCTTAAAACCTCATGCGCTGTAACTCTACAGCTTTTCTAGAACTGCTAGTATTCCATTAGGTATCAGCTAGATTAGACACTAGAAAATGGGATGAAAGTAACACCATAATCTTTTCAATTTTGCTTCTGTTTTCGGCCACTGTGGGGTGGGACGTTGTAATTCCTTGATGACCTTGGTCCACATGGTCCCATTTCTGACATCAATATTGGCAGAATTTGACACGTTTGGCACATATCTAAGCAAATATGTCTTGCAGTGAAAAATGAACAGTCCCCAACACTCACCTTGTCTCATAGTTCCAAATCCTGACGGATCTGTCTACAGAGCAGGTTGCAACCAGAGGTTTCCTGATGCACACGTCCAGACCAGTGATGTTGTCAAAGTGAAACGGCTGGGACAGCACCTCAAACGTGGCTTGATCACCCTGTGGCAATATAAGAACAACAAAATATCTTGATCAACCTCACACACTAATCAGAGCTAATAAAGCTTCATACAGTCAAACATGTCTGCAAAGACTATATTCATGTCTAAATTGTCTATATGTTCAGATAGTTATAATAGTTTATATTACTGTTCTGAAGATATTCAAATGTTTTTCATAGTCAAAGTCTTTGTAGACAGATTTGCCTGCAATTTCAACATTCCTGACCATGACCAATAGTAATTGTTAAGTCTACATGATGTGTATTATATTTCTTTGCAGGACCATCTTAGGATCCAGTGTTAAACTTACTGACAAAAAGGATATCTACAATGGAAAAAAAAAATCAAAGTCATGGGTTATTTAAGAGAAGATTTTTGCATTTGTCATGGAAACAAAGGGCATTGATCCTACCTTGCCGATCTCTGCACTTGATAATGTGATGGCATACAGCTGGTTGGTGAGTGTGCTGGCGACCAGAGTTTCCTCGGACGGACTGATGGTGAGATTCCTTATTTCATGGCTCTCTGCTCTGCTTTCATCTGCTCCCAGTGCATTATGGACAATCTGAAGGACAGAAAGAAAAGAGGATGTTGTGAGTTTTTACTGCAATACATTGAACTTAAATTCATAATCATTTTGATCTCAACTGTCTCGATCCCAAGTAGAAAAGAGATTTGAAGTACAACCACCTGAGAGAGTGAAATTGGTATTCTGCAAAAACTTTGAAAATTAGTTTACAAGCATGACATTGTTTTTAACATGGACTTTACATGTGTACTAAAAGAAAGAAATATCACTGGAGTAATGCTATATTAGATAAGTATAGACAGAATCTTCTATGATAGGCAAAAATATGATGTAAAGCTGGAAAAGAGAAGGAATTTCATTTGACATGACTGAAGGCGTGATAAAGTCATTAACATCACCTCCACAAATGGAAAAATAAAGATGAATGTCTATGTTTTTAAATGCAAAAACAATGTCTTTTTTTAAAAAGAAAAGAAAAATATGTACCCTTATTTCTCTTGATTTCTTGTAGGAGTCCTTGTCCTCAGTCTTCTCATACACCACCACGATGCCATGGCCTGCAGAGCAGGCAAAGCCCTTGGAAGAAGACACGATGGCAGTGATTTGTGGACTGGCTGCAGCGGAACCCTCGTTCTCTGCAATGGTTCCCATCGGTGCTCTAAAACGGAGAATGATGAGAGTGCGTTAGCATCAATAACACATGCAAGAATAAAGCAGGAACAATCAGGCATGGCTATAGTTTAGTCTTTTGATTGAGATATCTACAAGAAAACTTCACACAATCTTTTAGTAAGAATACAAACAAAATATGAAATACAAATTTACTTCCAGGTTTGTAGAACATTCTTCCATTAATCAGGATTGAAAAAATAGATAAACATTTATTACATGTGAATGTCTGGCACTTGTATCTCGCAGAAGAAAAGAGGGAGGGTAAAAAGCCTTGTGGAGTGGATAAAGAACCTATGCTGGAAAGAAAGGGAGTGATGCTGACTCATCATAGTTACCCCAGAAAGATGTTTAGATAATGAATTTTATGATGTAAAGAGAGAGAACCATACAAGAGAAAAGGACTGAGACTCACTTGTTTGGGTCCTGCTTGCTTGAGACGGAGACCGTCATCTCATTTCTGAGCTCCCCTGCCTCAAACAGTAGCAGCTTGCCAGTGTCTGTGCCCACAATGACCCGCTCATCGGACACCCAGGCCTGCGAGAGATAGTTCTGGGGCTCCAGCTTCTGGAAGGCGAATTGTTTGAGGTTGCCCTCACTGTAGCGGTAGAGCTTGAAGATACCGTTGCCCACCACACAGATCTGGGTGTTGTCTTGAGGGTTGAAAGACACCTGGGAAGAGAGAGCAGTTTCCATAAATCAACCATTCTATCAATGGATGAAACCAATAATACATACATCCATACAACCGCATGGTGCTACTGAAAGTTATTGATCTAAGCAAATCTTTAATTTTCCCAAATTTGATACTACTTTTCTGCATTGAATTTAACATTATTGAACATCAAGAACTTTCCTGGAATGATTTCAAGGTTTCTACTACACAAAAGGTTAAAAGATACAAATACTTTTATAACATATCTATCATAATTCTTAGTATCAAACTAAGAAGTGGATGCAATGATGTTTGCATGTAAACACATTTTAAGCAAGTGAGACTACTTACCTGGTAGACATCGTTATTGGCTGGATTGGAGGTCTTGGTGACAGCCATGACCTTTGACTTCTCCCAGGTCCAGTACACCAGGGTCCAGTCAGGCCGGCCACCCTGCGCAATCAAATACTTGGAGTCTGGTGAGAAGGCTAGACTGACAACCTCATTGGACTGGATGTCTGTAGAACTCAGAGCTTTCCTCTTCCTAAGGGAGTGCAGGTCATAGATGGTGATCATCGCCTTGTCTGTGCCTTTCTCTGCGACGGCGATGTACCGTCGGTTCGGACTGACGCATGTTGCAGTGAAGCCGGAGCTCTTGTCAGATCCCGGGATGAATCTCTGCGTCTTCTGATCAATGTTATAGAGGATGATGTTGCTGCCACATGGATACACCACGGTCTGTTCATCCACATAGCTGACGTTGCCACTCACATCCCCCTTCAAGCCAAATACATGGCTGGGGCTGGACAGGGCGATTGACATGGTTGTGTCTCAGTTTGTTCTTTTCTTTCAGATACTTCTTCCTGGAAAAGAAAACATAAATACAGGAATGATTTGAAATTAATCAGAATAAATCAACTTGACCTTTTTTTGCAGTTCAAGAGTTGATGAGGGCACATCTGGATTAGAGAATTCTTAGAGGGAAGATCAAACAAAACCACATGCATAATTATAACCAGTCCTCACTCCCCAGGAAGCCTGGTGCAGCCTACATGTATAGTGAGAGGTCCACAAACCGGCCCCTACCCTTGAAACCGGCCCCCGCGTATTTCTGCTCAGTGCGCGTTATCGAAGGTTGGATGCGCGATTTATTATTTATTATTTATTATTTACACATTAGAAAACAAAATGCAAGATTTTCGGAAGCAAAATTAGACAAATTGTGCACTTATTTGGCAATTGCACAATTTGGTTCGAAACATCTCCGTTTTTCAACTTGCGTTCGTACTTCCGTGATTTTCTCGTCGATCGCCAAAACTTTCCCGTCAATTTTTCACTGCACTGCAACGAGCATGATCGAGACGCAATATTGGTGAAATGTCGGCACTGTACTCATCGGATTGATATCGCACATTATCGGTGGGGGCCGGTTTCAAGGTTCAGTGATGTGAATGTGCGACCATCTATTGAGCGATATTCGAAGCGCAATTTCTCCGAAATTTTATCGTTAATCTTCAATCCAAAAATAGTTTTTTTAAAGAGCATTATTTTGCTGATTTGTGTGTGAGATTTTAGAATTTTATTTGGTTATCTTGGAATGAAAATATTCAAAAGAAAACAAGGGGGCCGGTTTGAGGCACCCACATCATACTTATTATGATTCACTAAATAAAGACAGACTGTCTCAATCCATTCAATCCATATTCTAATTTTAAATCAAATAAGCAAAATAAAACAACATCAAGAGTAAATCTGAAAGAAAAGAAAGCTAAGTTTATTATGAAGTGTCACAGGCAGAAATATTTAAAACAGAATGACTCAAACATGCTTTAAAAACAGAGTCAAATCTTACGAAAAACGCGAAAGTAGCGAAAATGTGTTCAATCCATTGACTAACGCAGAAATGCATGCATGGGGCTACGCATACCTCACCGCTTTAAAACAGTTCCGACATTTCCCCAAAATTACGCCAATATTTCACACACATAAACGAAAAACATATCTTGACATTAATCAAAACAATAAAGGAGGCAAATATAAAATGCCAAATAACAAACTGACCTTTTATTTCCACAGTTTGACGACGTGTATTGACACTGTTTCCGCACAGCGCCTTCCCGTATTTGGACTTTGTTGCTATGGAGTGTTCACAGTTGCTAAGCAGATAAACGCGAGCTCGCACTGCATTGCATGCACCTCATAGAGTTATGCACCTGTACCGTACCGCGAGAGCTCGGGCGGAGCGAGCATAGACGTCGGAACACAGACGGATGAAAGGGATAGGCCTACGGTCTTCGATGCAGGCAATGGGTAATGTATTAGTGTGGAATCTGAATGCAGATTATATGTATTTTCCACGTTGAAAGGAAAAAAAACACACAAAGAAGATGGAGAAAATAACACATGCATCAAATATGGTGCCACTTGCTAACGATTATCAAACATAGCATTGTAGCTCATAGGCCTTGCCTATTTAAAGTCATTTAAAAATCTGTTGTTTTCTTATTTTGTTCCTCCGTAGGCTTATACATTGTTGCTTTAAAAAAAAAAAAAACTCATTCATTTTTATTTGAATGATATAGCACGACCGTATCTCAGAGAGAGAGAGAGATAGAGAGAGAGAGAGAGAGAGAGAGAGAGAGAGAGAGAGAGAGAGAGAGAGAGAGAGAGAGGGGGGGGGGAGATGGGGAGGGGGTGGAAAGAGATAGAGTGTGAGAGAGAGAGGGAGAAGAGGGGAGGGGAGGGGTGCTATCAGAAAAAGGGGGGGGGGGGGGGTAGCCAGAGCAAATACATTAAAAAGGCAGGCGGAGAGGGGAAATGAGGGAAGGAATAGAGAATGAGAGAGAGAGAGAGAGAGAGAGAGAGAGAGAGAGAGAGAACGATATGTAATATACTAGCTTGTTTGTTAATGTGAGCATGAATTCTGATATAAACTTTTATTTTCAAGTAATTAGTTTCATCAGTAGGCTAATTTTTCATCAGGTACACCTCAATATGTAAAAAGCGTTGGTTCATTTGCATAAGTCTTATCAAAGGATATAACTGAATTTCCCTTAGGATATAGGCCGAAAATCACTTTTAAAAAATAGTCACATTAAACTCCATTTAGACTAAACAACAGTGATAACAACAGGGAATGTTTTGTTTGCTTTTGTTTTTTGTTTGTTTGAATTTCCACAACCCCTTCCCTACCCCACCCCAATATTCTCGTAAAACAGCAAGAGTTGTAAGTTCACAGATCTGATGAAACATTTTAGGTGAATTCTGTAAAATTATCGGCGCAATAAAGCTTGTTATTTTTGTTTGAATTTCCAGCTAGAGCCGCAAATGGCAACCCCACTTTCTATTTAACTATTGGACTTTGAAGGAGTTTCCGATGATGCAAGAGAAAGAAAAATGTTATAGCGCCATCTTGTGAAAAGAAAAAAAAAACACTGGGCTTATCGCGCCATCGCTATAAAAGTTTTTATCAAAGTTTCCGTCACAAGCCTTGGGGCTCATCGCCCTCCGTCAACTGAAAGAACCTGCAACCAGCGACAAAATTGCAATAAATTTTAATCGACCTTTGCTTGCCAACTTGGACAAAAAATAGATGGCGGTGATGCAGTGCTACTTTGAATTGGTGTACCATAGAACAACACGCATGAACATAAATGAGGACATGGCTCTCCAGGAGAATGCTATTATTTGGGGGTTGTTTAGATCTTATTTTGAGGTGGACTGGGAGTCCAAGCATTCCAAGGGAGATTTTGAAACATTTTTTTTCATCCTGCTCTTGATATTGGCCTTCATAACAAGAATATCAGGCTTGGTTTTTTAGTTATCTTGTGTGTCTTGCTCGACGGGATCATCAACAACTTTTTCTATACATTATCATTATTGAAATACTTTCATAATATTGGCATTTAAAAAGTATTACTTTTGTAAATTTGATTGAAATGTTTCATTACTTGGGATTACGAGTTTGTGTTGTTTGTATGGAAAGAAGGAAGGAAGGAAATATTCAAATTGAATTTAATGTACCCGGGACCAACCGGTCTGTTGACGAATGGTAGAAGGGGGTGTTTCACAAAGCTGTTCGTATATAGGCTTGGAATGACTTTACGCACGACTGGTTACCCGTTCTTGTGCTGAATCAGATTTTAAATGAGTTTGATTCCCATCAGCTTAAGACTAGTCGAAATATAATCTTTGTAAATTAAAATTCTTGTTGTTAGCAAGCATCTGAATGCAAAGATCATGATGTATCAATGATTGAGATTAAGATGATTAAGATCGATGGAAATTACCTCCCACTATTATAAAAACAGGAACAAACCAAAGTATCGCATTGAGCACAAGAACTGATAACCAGTCGTGCGTAAAGTCGTGCGTAGCTGGCTTACGAACAGCTCGGTGAAACACCACAAGTCATTTTTTTTGTTGGTTGTCGATGTTCGACGAACGATCGCCGAAAACCAGTTAGAAAATGGTCAACAAACCAATGACAGAGACAAGAAGAAACTTTCCCACGACCATCTTTGACGGCAAAAGGTATAGCCGATACAGCAACTACTGATGGGTGGCTGTCGGAGCTATCGGATAGATAGATAGAAAGAAATAAAGATAGAAGATAGATAGACTAATAATACCACTGCATATATCTAGATGAATAGACAGATAAAACGAGATGTAGATGAAAAACAAATCGATAGATAGATGGATAGAAGGTTTGATAAATAGAATGACGACAGGCAAATACAGGTAGATGTATAGATATCAATTTGCGTGCCATCATAATACAACATGTTTACCAAGTAACCATGGTAATGTGTGGCTTTTCTACCATCATACGACCTTTTTTCTTTGCGTGCAGACTATCGGAAGGGGAGTCCAAAAGTACACCGGAGATAAATATTTCATTTTCACGAAAAATAGAAGAATGTTTCTGGAATGCTTTTCAGCTTGTGATTGCAGTGCGCATTCGAACGTAAATAAGAGAGCAACACGGATGCGACATTCCTTTGCAAACAGGTTGCCTAGGCAACAATGTGTGAACAACGATACAAACAAACGGTGTAGTTAACTTGTTGATCTTCTATTTCGAGTGGTAAATGAAAAAGAGAAGTAGTTTGGTGGATTTAGTAGTACCATAATGAGTAGTACCCTGTAGTAGAATGATTGGAATTGCTGTAGTACTGTTATTTCGTGTATCGTAAGTATTAAAGGAATAGTTGACCCTGAAGATACGTTGATTTCCTTATAGTGCCGAAGTGGTGTCGTCATAATGAGCATATTTTTAAGACAACAGGTTCTAAACAAAATCACTCCTGTGAGAGGTTTACCGGACTGATATTATTTAGCGGGGCTAGTGTCGGGCACCTTCAATAAGAGTCCCCGTTTTAATCACAGCTGCTTGCTCTACCCGCATAGTTCAGAACCAGATGTCTTGACAATAATGCTCAAATGACGTAACACTTCGGATCTCTGTTTAAAGCAGAAACATGAAAAAAAAAACACATATCAGTGACGATTTGACGAAAATCCGTTAAAGGTTAAGAAAGTTATGATCTTTTTCAATTTAAATATTGTGACGTCACGTGCGACGTGCTCTCCCATATTATGTTGTGTACAAAATATCTCCATAAATGCCTTTTTTTCTGTTTTTGACAAGGGAATGATTTTTGTTTGTACAGGTATGTATGTAAAAGCGTATTTATAATGATGTGTCAAATATACAGGTAAAAGGATGCATACCTTTTCGAGAAAATGCACATTTTCGAGAAAAAAAATATACACAACATTATGGGAGAGCCCCTCGCACGTGACGTTACAAAATCAAAACTGTAAAAGATCATGACTTTCTTATCCTTTAGAAGTAGTAGTAGTAGTAGTAGTAGTAGTAGTAGTAGTAGTAGTAGCAGCAGCAGTAGTAGTAGTAGTAGTAGTAGTAGTAGTAGTAGTAGTAGTAGTAGTAGTAGTAGTAGTAGAAGCAGAAGAAGAAGAAGTAGCAGTAGTAGTAGTAGTAGTAGTAGTAGTAGTAGTAGGAGTAGTAGTAGTAGTAGTAGTAGTAGTAGTAGTAGTAGTACTACTACTACTACTACTACTACTAGTAGTAGTAGTAGTAGTAGTAGTACTACTACTACTAGTAGTAGTAGTAGAAGTAGAAGAAGGAGAAGAAGTAGTAGTAGTATTAGTAGTAGTAGTAGTAGTAGTAGTAGTAGTAGTAGTAGTAGAAGAAGTAGTAGTAGCAGTAGTAGTAGTAGTAGTAGATGTAGTAGTAGTAGTAGTAGTAGTAGTAGTAGTAGTAGTAGTAGTAGTAGTAGTAGTAGTAGTAGAAGTAGTAGTAGTAGTAGTAGTAGTAGTAGTAGTAGTAGTAGTAGTAGTAGTAGTAGTAGTAGTAGTAGTAGCAGTAGTAGTAGTAGTAGAAGTAGTAGTAGTAGTAGTAGTAGTAGTAGTAGTAGTAGTAGTAGTAGTAGTAGTAGTAGTAGTAGTAGTAGTAGTAGTAGTAGCAGGAACATAGAGACGAGAGGTTAAATCTCACATCTCCCTGGTATGTTTCATGTTGGTGTAATAAAGACAGTATGTGGCATAACATTATCGCCACTGCATGCGTAGTAGCAATGTATCTGTCAATGCAAATTAACACTATAAGGATTGTATGCGATGTGACCTCAGCATGGCCTCGCCTTAATTAGGTTGCGTATCTCTCAATGAAAGACATGGCACTGGATTGATTGGTGACGTCACAATAGGCGGGTTAGTGTGGCCCAACACGTTTCGGCGGTCCTCCTTCGCATGTTGCATTCTTTCACACATTCCCTCAGGCCTCCCCTGTCCCTCCCCATTTTCTCCTTCTCTGTCTCCATAGCTAGTTGGCCATTATACCCCCCTTATATCTTTCTGTCTGTCGGCCCGTCTCTCCCCCACCCCCCCCCCCCCCACAGCTCTCTCTCTCTCTCTCTCTCTCTCTCTCTCTCTGCCCCCCTCTCTCATTCTCTAACTTCCCCTTCTTTATCCGCCAGCCCTCTTATTTTATCTCTAAACTCCACCCCCGCCCCCGCCCCCGACTCGGTTCTGTTCAAGGAGAGGGAAGTTTGAAAAGAAATATACCAATTTCAAATCATTTTGAAATACATTCATTGATACTTTCATCACTATCATTTGTATAGATATTCATCCTAACATCATTGTTAATATCATTAGAAATATTGTCACTATTACAGTATATCATTGAAATAATTTTAAATAGTAGTAATCCACAATCATTATTGCAAGATGACTTGCGTATTTATGCACTTGATATTTACGACGTACCTGGATGCGAGTTTTTGATAATTCCTCAAAGTAATGTGCTGGTATCTGCAAACTTTCAAACAAACTCCTTTTGTAGATTTGTCTAATTTAGATGGAAGGCACTCCTTCGTCATGACACATCGTGTTGCTATGCAAACAGGACGATTGTGTCACGTGATGTAAGTGGCAAAATAAGCTCACTCAGTAACAATAATTGATGGAACTATTAACCTTTCAAAACCAGAAGGACGCAAACGACATAAATATCTGTCTTCTGTTTCTTACTTTAAACTCACATCAAAAGTGTACTCAACTATAGTAATATTACGATTGATTGCATGATTTTTGTTTACTATCTGAATTGAATTATGCTAATAAAATTCATTCAGTTTTGCATCGTTAAACATGCCTAACTTCCCATGTTAATGGATATGTATTTAAACTCCCCCAGTGTAATAAAGATACATGTATTTAAATGTACAATCAGTGACTAGATATTTCAATTCTCTTATCATGAGTTAATGTCAGTAGAAAACAACCAACTATACCCAGAGCACCAATGGAAGAGTTAAACGTTTACTGTTATTGCATATGTACCAGCCTGAATAGCGTGTATTAAAATGAAGGGGTGAACAGTTCATATAGTTTAATATATGTGGCGTACATATATTCACGACTCTATATATAATGTGATATCATCATACATGCAAATTAAGACCGGAAAATAAAAGGTGCGTTATGTATAGAATGTGGATGTGGTATATGGAGAAGTGGAGCGTTCTTGAGACTCTCGCTCAGGAGGGAAATGGTTCGAACCCAACAGTAAGTTGTTCTTAGGTAAATTGAGTCCTTATAACTGCTTGGTAGAAACCGGGACGGGGCAGGATCCTTTGCTACAGTGACTGGGGTAATAATGATACAGGGTCCTCATGCAAATTACTTTGAAAGGGATAGCTCACCTTGAAATTAAGTTGGTTTCAATAGAAGGAGACACACGAAAGAAGCATTATTAGTGAAGGTTTGATGAAAATCCGTCAAAGGATTATAAAGTTATGATCTTTTAAGAGCGAGGTGCTCTATCATAAATTGTTGTGTACACCTTTTTTTTTTCTCGAAAATGTGCATTTTTTCAGAAAGATATGCACTCTTTTACCTGTGCTTTTGATACATCATTAGAAATACGTTTTTAACAAATACCTACATGAAAAAAAGAAATCCGTTGTAAAAATACAGAATAGAGCAATTTATGGAATTATCTTGTACATAACACCTTGCACGTCACGTCAGAAAATCAAAACTGTAAAAGAACATAATTTTCTTGTCCTTTGACGGATTTTCGTCAAACCTTCACTAATGTTTCTTTTATGTTTCTGCTTTTATCGAAGTCAACTTATCTTCAGGGTGAACGATCCCTTTAAATCTGATGAAGCTACACTGGGAAGATATGATATCATTTTCATTAATAAACCTACAGCGTGTATAAAGTAGGCCTACTCAATATTTGATTCAGAGCAAAATTATTTAGTTCGTACTTGCATCCTTTTAGCGGTTGTGAATAATTAGATGAGTAGTCATGGTGTCTCGAATTCCATTTAAAATGTTGGCAAGGGACTGGGCAAAGTATTTCCGCCTCCTTCCTCTGCAGACGCGTGCCCGGGTCATTAATTTAATGAAGACCTCAAGAAAGAAACATGGACGCGTGGGGGCGGTGGGGTGTCTGCCCTCCCCGAGCAGACGAGTGCCCGGGTCATGCGATCTCCGCCGAGTAGAGCGGGCGTGAAGAAAGTAGTCTGCATGGGGTCTCCCCCCCTCCCTCACCCCGACGAACTTTGTTTCATGTCACTAGAACAACATGTTTCGCGTGTCTACATTCGTTCTTTTCTCACCCTCCCCTCTCCTTTTCTCTCTGCCTCACCCTCCATTTCCCTTTCCCTCTCTTCTCATCCCCTGCCCCTCCCTTTCCTATCCCTTACCCCCTGCCCCCTATCTCCGTCTGACTCCCCCTGTTTCACTTTCTCTCTCTATTGATTTTTATCTCCAATATCTACCTATAATATGGTTGCAATAACCTCTCCACACTCTGTAGAGGTTTTCAATAATATTAACATCATTAATTTTTTAAAGAGCCACATAAAAACTTGCAATTGATTGTTTAATCGATTGATTATGATCATTCATTATCCAAAGTCCAGAATACTGATGTAATACTGAATGTTAACTTAAAATAGATATCAAAACCAGTATTTTTTTCTGTAGATTGTTGTACATAATACATAACCACAATGGCGGAGTCTATATGGCGCGGCGTCGTGTCATCCAAATATAGCAATCAGGTCAAGGTTAGACTGTATATATAATATAGATGAATCAATAACACATAAATCCTAATTTATATCCTACCACTATATTCTATACATTTAGATAAATATCGTATCCATTAGCATGTAGTGTACATTGTATCACCCCCCCCCCCCCCCCCCCTCTCCATCGGTCTACCGGCATGACCGGTTACACCGGTTTTTTTTTCTCAGACGAGGAAACCGGCCAACCAGTACATCCTTGTTCGAGGTCCTTATCTGCTAAAAACGGAGTGGAAAACACGCCGATCACATTTCATTTCAGCTTCACGCGCTATACAGCAGTGTTGATTATGCCCTCGGAAGGGACATATTTCCTCTATTGTCTTCCCATATCATATAAGTAGCAGGAGCCCGTTCGCGATAACGTACCGCGGTGTATATTCAGTCCCTTAGGTATATAGGAGTGGGCGTGGCAGTCACAGACCGGAAGAAGCATTTCTCGCGCGAGCTGGATGCACACAGATACACGCAGCCTCGCCTCTAGGTCCATAATAACATTCTCATGGACGAAAGTACAAAGTGATTTAGCCTAGCTGATCCTCTAACGGCTTTTATTCATTTTCCCTACCCACACCCTGTCGCGTCGGACGTCTATTGAAACTGCAGAGTAACTTTTAAACCGCGAGTCGCAACTACATTCAGCAACAGGTCGCATTACTGTTTATGATTCCTGTTTTGTTTGCGAGTCGAGCCTAAGCCCAAAGCATAACTTAACTTCTAGGTGCGGCTCCCGCAGAGAAAACAAATTCTGTCCGTGATTTGCCATTGTGTGAGCTTGATAGCAGACCTGTTAAATAGAGATTGTGTCAGAAGTTGTCTGGATTTGTCACGTTGTGCAGTCGTTTCTCTTTTGTCTTGCTTCCTGAACCAATCTACAATCATGACG